>CM069132.1:55255478-55303076 GCA_035221665.1 Okamejei kenojei | reverse complement strand
CGTTCACCACATGTTGTTTGGCCCCCCGCCCCCCAACTTCTGGGCGCTCCCACGCATGTGTGCCTGCCCCCCCGCCCCCCCCCCGCCGCCCCCCCAAGCTCTGATCTGAGGTTTGTCGTTCCAGCTGAGTTTTTAATAAACCGGGGGGAGGGGGGGCGATGTCACTCGCAGGCTGGAAGAAAGGTTTTCGATGCGCGCCAGCCGAGAGCAGAGCCGTGGCTGCCGAGTCTTTTGATAACGGGGGGGCAGTGGTCGGGGGGGGGGGGGGGTGGGGGGGGGTGACGTCTCTCGCTGTGCGTGGAAGAAGGGCGCACGGAGCGACCCATTGTGACATCATTAAGCGAAAGACTGTTTTAAAATTCAAAAGTGTTTTTCAGATTTTTAGAACTTTTTTCAATAATAACGCGAGAAAAATAAAGTCAGAAATTTTCAGCTAGTGCGATTTTGGATTCCCATGGGAAAATCTCTTCCGCAAGATATAAACAATTTACCATACTGTCATTTTTTCACGAAGATGTGACAAATCACAACAAACTAAACACACACACACTCATCAACATCCAAGATCAGAGTTTTTTATAGTATAGAGATGCCCAGCGTTCAAGGCTTGAATTTCAGGGAGAGATAGCATAAGTTACCTGCTTAAAACAATGGCCATTTGTTGTTGTAACTCTTTGACATCTTTTAGATTGCTCCTGAAGTTGCCCGAAGCTCTGGGTATTGTGCTGTTTTCCAATAATGTTGCCCTGATTTTTAGATCTACAGTGGACAATAGCATGAATGGACTTTTTGTGAGCATTCATTTAAAATATCTGTTTTAAAAATGCCAATTTTTAAAGTTTTTCGTGGATTTAAGGTATTTTGGCCCTTCCATCACAGAAGACGATGCCGACCCTTTCACACATAGCAATATGATTCCATTTTTCCTTGAACACGAGGGGCAATTTGTCAGAAAGCCAAGTAACCTACAAACACGCATGTCTTTGGAATGTGGGAGGGGAACCCCGGGAAATGTTAACAATATTAACTTTATAAATTTATATTTAAATGTTCACTTAAATATCCCAAAAATTGTGAATAAGTTTGGGAAATATTTTAAAGTTTTTGAATTGGGTGGTTCCCTAGCTAGTAGGGAAAATTATATACACTAGAAACAAGGAACTGCAACTGATTGTTTACAAAATAGGGACAGGAAGTGCGGGTGTACCTCCTGCGGTCAGGCAGCATAGCTGGAGAAACATGGGTAGTTGTTATTTTGGATCTGGACCCTTCTTCCGCAAATAGGTGACTGTGTTGGGTCGGGACAAGATGTCACTATCCAAATTTATTTACGTCAGTAGCTACTCTTCAAAAATTCCCGATGAAGGTGCTAAAGGGATTGTAAAGGGATTGTGGAAAATATCCTGAGAGAGAGTTCTAGGTCTATTGTGCCAGTACAGTGGGACCCATCTTTTTTCCCTGCATCGGTCCCCACGCCAGACTGGTTCACACTCCGCGGACCATGGGCCGTCCCCATGTCCCCACGGCCGTGTGTTTGGCAAACTGTAACGCCGGCACCCGGCAGGGGAATCACCCCATGTGGGGCGGTCGGGGGTCAGGTGGGGGGGGGCGTGAATGCCCCGTGTGTGGTGTGGTGGGGGGAGCGGGTGAATCACCCGTGTGGGGCGGAGTTCCGTGGGGGTGAATCACCCCGTGTGGTGGTGTCCCTCGGGCAGGTTGGGGTGCATTCATCCCGGTGTCGGGGTCTGGTGCTGGTGCAGGTTGCAGCGCGGTCTGTGGTCGGGTGGGCAGAGGGACCATGTCCTCATACTCCTGCTGGAGTGACGGGGTTGTTGCTGGGTTTATGGCCTGTGTGTCCACCGCCTGGAGCGCGGGCCCGGCTCCACCTAGGCCCCATGTGGTGTGGGCGCTGCTGACCCAAGACGTCACAGTGCGGCCGCACAGGGAGGAGACGGGGCAGCCCTTGTCTGGACGGTCGCTGAACCCCCGGAGTGGGGCCTATCCCGAGGGATTCGCTTCTTCGGCCGCTTGCACCTTGGTGCTCGGGTTCAGGACTAGAGGGTGGACTCCTGCCACGTGGGCGGGATATGCCCTCAATCCGCCGGCGCACTGCTCTTTCGCATAGTCAGTGAGCTGCAGTGGTTGTGGCAGTTTTCTGTCACGGTTACCCCTAATTTCCACAATATTTTACAGTGCAATATGGTAACAACCAATTTTGGCGGTTTCTAGCAGGTAAGAATGTGCGTGTTTCGCTAGTTAGTTTACTAGTGTATGTGGGAAGCTGTGTGTACTCCAGAAGGATTGGACTACTCCGTGGCATCTTGCCCTTTAACCTGATGACCTTACGTGCATTATTTTTGTGCTTCATAATATGAAATGAACTTCAGACTTTGTTTACTCTGGAGATTCATTTCATTGGCCTGATTGATTCATTTTTATACCGTATTCTCAGACACAGCTGTGAAATTCTATTGTTGGCATATCCATAGATCTTTTGTTGTGATTGGTCTGTTAACCACTTTTATATATTTTTTAATCCACGGGGAGCTTATGTTTATTGTTGCTCTGTCTACAATATTTAGTGCCAAGCAATTGAATTATCCTGGGATCTTAAACGGACAGCATTCCTAAGCTGGGTGGCACACAGATCTACAGGACTTGAAGAAGAAAACATAGCAGAGATCAGTAGACATCTTGGACAAAAGCTTGGAGTCAAAGATGGAGAACAGGTCTATAAATCATTATATTAAGCTTCAAAACTCCTTTAAGAATCATTAAAGGCAGGTCTGATTGGCATTTTGTTCAGACTGTCAATGTTTTACATGCAACAGTTTCTCCTATCTTTTGATTCAGCTCTTTTTTTTGAATGCATTTTTCTCATTTTATTCCCCCATACAACTGCATCATCTGGCATTGTTTCAATGGCATTGACTATTTTCACAATTATCTTGATTCCACATTTTGTGCTCTCTCTCTACAATATCTTGGATTGCTTTCTTAAGTCCTGAACTTCAAATCCTAGACACCACCAGCTTGAATGCTTGACTGTGTACAGCTTGGTCTAACTTGACTTCCTTCTCGTAGTAACTTTATTATTTTTTTTTTACATTTGTGTCATAATTTAGCATAAACTTTCAATATAAGTAGTATAGAAAATATTCTAAACATTTTCTTCAGTACCAATCATCTTTGAGCACTTTCATGACCTTCCATTTAGATCTTGGATACATTGGAACATGATTAATGGGATTTTGTGTGTGCACAAACTAATCAGTCTGATCAGCTGCTTGAGACAACACTGACCATAATCCACATTTCTCAGCTATTTATGTGGTGCCCATTGTAATAACTTCTCTTCTGTAACACTTACTTTGCTGTACCATGCATGTATATAATCCCATGGTTGCTGTCGTGTTTCCCCTATTATTAAATTTATTTTGGCCCCCTCACACTTCCTACTTCCCCAACATTTGCACCATTGATTGCGGTCACATGCTTTTACTTTGGTGACAGAGCAATTACTTTGCGTTTGCTTTCTGTTTTCCAGGTATTTCTCAGGCCTTGTGCACAAGTCTTTCCTGTCAAAAGGCAGTTGTAGAACCCTTGTCTCCTGATGTACTGGGACATATTGGTAACGTATTATTTTCTTAACGGTTTGCTTACAAAAGATAATCATTTGTTGTAAAGATATAAATATCTTTCTTACATTCTACAGTATTGTCCATAATCATGACTGTATTCAAAACACAACTGGCCACCAATGGAAAAAATACATGCGTAGTTACAGTGCTGTGTTCTTCTCATTGTTTGAGGTGCTGATAGTGTGAAATTCCACAAGTCCAGCGTTATACTTTTGGAAAATTCCAATACCAACATTGCATCAGTTGCAGGTGTTTAATGAATCTTTAGAATCTGTCCATTTTAACAACTACTAACTTAAACCATGACTAAGTGCTGAACTAGCTCTGTGGGTCAGGCAGCATCTATGGAGGGAATGGATATGTGATGTTTCAGATTTGGGACCCTTCGTACATTCTGAAGAAGGGTGGGTGACCCAAAACAGAGTCTAACCATTCCCTCCACAGATGCTGCCTGATCTGCTTGAGTTTTGCTCAAGATTCCAGCATCTGCAGTCCATTGTATCTTCAACTAAAATTTAAGGTTCTTTTTCTTTTTTTTGTGCAAAATCCCCCTTTGAAACTATTATTCCATATTAATTTTCTTCAAAATTGAATATATATATTTTTTAATTTAAGGTTATAGCTAAATATAAAAAATACCCCAAAATATAGAATTTATTTTATTTTTCAGGAGCTCCATAGTACATCACTTGAAAGGCACATTATGGATCAGATCAGGATAGTCTTTCCAGGAGGAGTATTTCCATTGTGGATAGAGAAACATACTGTCAAATATATTGAAGTTGGTAAGTTAGACTAGTCAGTCAATAATATTTTTGCTCATTTATATTCTTGCTTGAAAAAGTTGATTGGATTATATTGGAAAATCAATCTAGCATGACATGTCTTGTGGCAAGTTCCAGATTTCTGAGACTTTATTAGTTATTTCTGCATAACACAATTTTGTGAGTGATTTAAACATGGATGGTTTGCCTAATGTTTGAGCAGAGGTTAGTGACTTGCATTTTAACCACTCGCAAAAACCTTTCCACTACTTAACGCATAAGAGATTAACAAAATGATGGAATAGCCCCCCTCCCTCCCCCCCCCCCCAATAACCACGGCAATTGACGTGCATCTCCAATACCCCCCACACTCACGAAAAAGCTTTCGCAGACACCCCCCCCCCAGCCGATACAGGTAGCTGGTCATTTAATTTTTTTGCACCCCATCCTTTCATACGTTCACTTGATCACAGCTGTGGCTGTTATGTGCGCCATCACAAAATGCTGTAACGGCTAACCTCCAGACACACAATTCCTGCCACAACAAAAAGAACAAGAGGAGCAAATACATGGGAAACACACCACCTACAGTGAATATACCTGCACTACCTTAATTTGGAAATAGATAATTCTGGTTTCTAGCACGGTTAAAGGTCTAATCATTAAATATTCCTATCTCTGTGGAGTCAGAAAAGCACTTGGTGTGGAAATAGGCCTTTCACCAGTGACTCCATACTGACCATTCACCACATTTTTATTAATTCCACGTCCACCTCATTTTATTTCCCACAAATTTCCATCAGCCCCCCCCTGGTTCTATTGTCCCATTCGCACCAATATTTACTGAGCACACTTTTGGGATATGAGAGGACACCAAGCACCTGAAGCACCCTTGTTGATCATAAGGAGAATGTTCATGCTCCACCACAGATGACACCTGCAAAAAAGCATTGAACCTGGGGCCTCTGGGATTGTGAGGCAGAAGTTGACTGTAAAGTTAAAGAGACGGTGACTCAGCACCATTTTTGAAGGCAATGAAGGGTGTCTTACAAGAAAACAAAAAGACCAGAGGAAATGGTTAGGAATGTGGCAGAAATTGGCATAGAAGAGCACTGGATGCTTTTGAGATTCAGAAATATACCCAGCAATACTCAAACCTGGGTCTGTACCTTGGGTTCCCAGGTTTGATTTTGAGTTCTTGATTTCAATTATGTCATTGTTATTTGTCAACACATGAGTAAACACTGCAATTGAAAAGAAAGGAATAATTGTACCAAGCATATTTAATACAGCTTTTCAGTTGTTAAAAGGAAGCTTGGATAGTCTTGCGATTGAAAGAAAAGCATTACATTTTGTTTGCCTGGGACAACAAACAAAATGCTTGGTGATATTGAACAAGAAGCCTGCCAAAGATCCTAGTTAAATGGAAGGCTGGCTCCAACTGTTCTGTCCTTGAATGGTGTACACAAATGGATATTAGGATGTACCCCATTTTTTGCTTGGACTTAAGAAAATAGTCAACATCATTATTTTACCAATGATTAGGGCATTATTGCATTTGTTATTTGTGGAATGCAGTGCAGTGCTTTTACAGTAGTATGTCATTGATTGTAAAGTACTTTTGGGTATCCTCACATCATTATTAAAAAACAATATATGTGCAATTCTTCCACATTTTCTTTTTATGGTCTAGGCTCTCTAATGCCCTCTGCTGCATATGGAAGGTTGGAACCCCCCCGCTACACTGAACTCATTTGTCTCACCCAAACTGCGACACGTTGGTAAAAATGCTGTTGAAAATGACATTTTTAATGACGAGTTCAACTTGAACAGTAACAAAATGCAAAGTGAAAAAATTAGAGAAACCAAAGGATTGAGTATTCTTCCAAGGAATTGTATGATCAACAAGGAACGAATGAACAACTTGTAATGAAACCGCAAGCCATTTCCCAGAAAAGCATCATATCGGATATATGGCATTTGGTAAAAAATATATTTGCAACAAAATTTGGAAAGTCCTAGAACAGCAGCCATCCAAAGCAATGGACAGTGATAATTTTTTGAGTACCTTCTCCAAGTCCATTGAAATGGACTCAATATTCAGACTATGTAAAAGATTTCCTTACAACTTAGACTCAATGCCATGGAACCAAAGGCAGCCTGATACAGTTCATATCTTTCCTTGTCATCAAGATTTACTTACTCTAAACAGCAGTGATACACAAATTATTTATGGAAAACTAATAAAAGTTTTGTCACATAGACAATGCATAGAACAATCTAAGCGAGATTTACAAAGAAAGAAAAATGCAACTTCTGATGGAAATGACACAACAAACGGAATTGCCGTAGCAGAAGAAAACGAATCCTGCATCGTTAAAATAATTACTCATGGATATGAACATTTAATATTTAAATCTGCAAATTTTCACAGTGGAAAAGTTTGGGTTAGTATTACAAATTGCAAGTTTTGTTAAGATAGACACAAAAAGCTGGAATAATTCAGCAGGACAGGCAGCATCTCTGGAGCGAAGAAACTAACAAGTTTTGTTATAACGTGTGCATCCATTTGTCCCTGAATTTTCCATGTGTAAGTAGACTATTTACAAAGTGCTAGGTCATAGCAAAGTACTGAACAATAAAAGTTGCATAATCAGGCACAAACCATACTTAAGTCCTTAATTCTGTCATCCCAACTGCTCCCTCTGAAGTGTTATTTATCAGAATGTGCCAGTTAGAGAGGTGCCAGATAACTAAGCTTTTACTGTGGGTGTCAAATAATTCTAGTCCCACATTAACATTTACCTTGTTTTAATTATTGTAAAACATGACTAGCATGACATTCATTTCAACTGTTTCATTTCCACAATTTGATGAGTAAACTATTTGTTGTTTAATTTTGAGTAACTTGTCTTTGTTGGATTTTTTTTTTTTTGTCCAGACTTATTTACAAAAGGACAGGGCAGGGTAGTCTTTTCCAGAGATTTCATCAATGCTGTGTTAAGGTTTGAGACATGTAGACCAGAGATGCCAAGTGTCCCGGATTCGCCGTATTTTATCCCGGCGAAATAACTTTTTTTACGGTGGTTCCGGCAGCCAAACATGCTGTTACGGAACACCGCCGCGCCGGTGTTCCTCCCGTGTGAGAACGCCGGCGCCATGTGTCCCCAGTTTGCCAGCCCGCGCGATCAGCGGCATTTTGCCGGGCCCTAGTGACCGCGCCTGCGCAGTGGGGGAGGGTTGCCGGGCCCTAGTGACCGCGCCTGCGCAGTGGGGGAGGGTTGCCGGGCCACAGTGGCCGCGCGTGCGCAGTGGGGGAGGGTTGCCGGGCTGGCGCGATTTTCGAGCCACGCCACGACCGGCCCAGAGCCGGGCGGCGCCGGCCCGCGCGATCAGCGGCACTTTCTTTGCCGCTAGCCGGCCGCTCGCGGCAGCCCCATCACCGGGCCTCCCACCCAGTGCGCATGCGCAGACCCGCCGGCAACCATGCCAAGTGCGCATGTGCCGCACCCGCCCGCCGGCAGCCGTGATCTGCACCAGTGCGCAGGCGCATAGCCGCCGGCAACAACCCAGGTGAGTGTTACGGAGAGAAATGCATTTAACCCCATTTGTTACGGACAAATGGGTTTTAAATGTTACTGTGAAACTAAATTTAGGGTTGGCATCTCTGATGTAGACTGTGGAAGGTAGAACCTGGAGCAAACTTACATTTAGTTTTACTTGTGTGGCTACACTTTCTTCTTGACATCCCATCCCTGTGTTTGATTTCATTATTTAGACTGGTACTCCAGTAAAATAATTGGAGCACCTTGTTAAACAAATTCCTGTATTAACACTCACTTGTTCAATTGATGAAAAAGCTGCTAAGAGGAAGGGGAGTTTTAAGTGGGCATTAGTCGACTCCCATTAGTGCGGTTTGTCTCTGGTTTGTACTGAGTTGTGCTGCAATGTAACTGCATTTCAAAGATAATTAGTTGAAACATTTGAGAATTTTTGACACTGAAGTATCAAATACTTCATGTTGTTTCTTTTCCTCACTGTCATCCCAAGACAGTGTTTATCTTGATCTGACTTGGCAAAAACCCCAAATTCGTCAGTTTAAGTATCAATGACAGCTGCAATTTAAATCAATTGTCTAATGCTAAATTTAACAATTTAAAATGATCAGTTCATTTTAGTTTATTGTCACGTGTACCAAGGTACAGTGAAAAGCTTTTGTTGCATGCTAACCAGTCAGCGGAAAGACGATACATGATTGCAATTGAGGCATTCGAAATATAAATGTACTGTAGAGATTAAATTCCATTGTGAAATATTCTAAGAATTGTTTTGGTTTAGAATATTTGGAATTCTAGATATATTCCAAAAATGAATTTGAAAGTATAAGACGTCATAGAATTTACCGTCTAAAAAACCCCCAAGACATTCTAAGCTAGGAAATGGAAGGGGATGGGCGGCACTATCATGAATGTTATTGGCCTTTGAAATGCATATATTAGACATAATGTAAAGAAAGTAAAAACAGCCATAAAGAAATGGTACAATATTTTTTTAAAGATACAAAGTGCTGGAGTAACTCAGGAGGTCAGGAAGCTTCTCTGTACAATATGGATAGGTAACCTTTCCATATAACCATATAACCATATAACAATTACAGCACGGAAACAGGCCCTCTCGGCCCTTCCAGTCCATGCCGATCATTTGTTTTCCCCTAGTCCCATCTACCTGCACTCAGACCATACCCCTCCATTCCCTTCACGCCCATATACCTATCCACTTTACTTTTAAATGTTAAAATCGATCTTGCCTCCACCACTTCTGCTGGAAGCTCATTCCACACAGCCACCACCCTCTGAGTAAAGAAGTTCCCCCTCACATTACCCCTAAACTTCTGTCCCTTAATTCTCATGTCATGCCCTCTTGTTTGAATCTTCCCTACCCTCAATGGGAAAAGCTTATCCACGTCAACGCTGTCTATCCCTTTCATCATTTTAAAGACCTCAATCAAGTCCCCCCTGGGGGACAAGGGTCAAGACCCTTCCGACTGATTATGGGTGGAGGGGGGGAGCGGAGCAAGAGAGCTGGAAATGAAGTGGGAGCAGGGCAATATCTGGCTAGTGATACAGGTGAGCGAGGTTTTTGACTGGGAAATGGTTTGACAAAGGCGAGAGATGAAGACAGAGTACGAGACTTGAAGAGATGTGAATCATGAAGCCGGTGGAAGGTGGTGGTGGGGGGAGAGTAAAGGAAAGTGAGAAATGTGTGACTATCCAGGTTGGGCATAGAGGAGAGTGGGGGTGTTGTGGGTTGTTTGCCAAAAACAGAGAATTCAATTTTCAAACCATTAATTTTTAAGCTATCCAAGTGAAATATATGGAACTGTTCCTCCAATTTGTGTGTGACCTCATTCTGCCAATGGAGGAGGCCCAGATCTGTAAGGGAATGGGAAGGGGTGTTGTAATGGTCAGCAACTAGATCCAGCAGTCTTTGGTGGTGAGAGAGCAAGTGTTCGGTGAACCTCTGCCTCACCTGGAAGAACAACTTGGGTTCCTGAATGGATGTGAAGGAGGAGGTACAGGGACAGGTGGTACATCTCCTAGGGTTGTAGGTGAAGGTATCGGGTGGTGGGGGGGGGGGGGGTGATTTGGATGGGTATGGATGAGCAAACGTAGGAGTTGCGGAGAGAGTGGTCTTTGCGGAACATGGAAACAAGTGAAGATGTGACTGGTGGTGAGAATGTCAAAGAATGATGTGTTAGATGTGGAGGCTGCAGGATGAAGGGTAAGGACCAGTGGACCACTAGCCGATGTGGCAGAAACTGAGAAATTTGAATAGGGGATCGCATCTTTGCAATAGGCAGGATGGGAGCAGGTGTAGTTTGGCGGCGCACACAGTTGCAGCAGCTCAATGTTCTTTCGGTCGGTGCTTTGTGCTTTTTGTGTACGTGTTGTTTTTTGTCCCGTGTACTTTCTGTCGGGCGAACAAAGTCTACGGCCGGCATGATCTCCTTAGGATTGGAGTTGGTCACGAGCGGAGCGTTACAGCCGAGTTTGTCCTTTCACACAAGATCCCGGTGGACATAGCGAGGAGCCCCAGCTCTCATGGGGGGGGTGAAGGCGGTGCAGAGAGAGAAGGCAAAAGCGAGGCTGCAGGGCCGGCGCGCTAGCCAGGCTACGGAGGCAGCCACTCAAACCACCACTTCCAAGCCTGTTTCTTACGAATGCCAGATCCCTCGCTAACAAGGTGGATGAACTGAGGCTACAGACTGCAGCTAACAATGCCGTGGAGGACAGCTGTATTCTGTGACCCTGGAGAGCTGGCTTCATTCATTAATTCCGGACTCTGCTATCGAGCTAGCAGGCTGCACCGCACAGCGTCATGACAGGACAAGAGACTCGGTAAGAGCAGAGGAGGAGGGCTCTGTGTGTACGTGAACAACAACTGGTGTATTAACACAGTGATTGTAGACAGTCACTGCTCCCCGGACCTGGAGTATGTGACTGTTAAATGCAGGCCCATTTATCTCCGTGGAGAGTTTACTGTCGTCATGATAACTGCTGTATACATACCACCGGATGCTAATGCTAACTCGGCTATCGGACATTTGTATGGTAGCACTAGCAGCCAGCAGAACATATCCTGACGCTGTTCACATCATAGCAGGGGACTTTAATCACGTGGACTTGAAGGCAATGCTCCCCAAATTCTACCAGCATGTTAAATGTGCTACAGGAGGAGCTAACACACTGGACAAGGTCTACTCCAACATCAAGCTGGGCTACAGGGTTAGACCACTACCACACCTGGGCCAGTCTGACCATATGTCCCTGCTTTTAATTCCTGCATATGCCCCCCTCAGGAAAACTGCTCCTACCATCACAAAGACCATCACAACTTGGCCTGATGGTACCTCTCAGCAGCTGCAGGACAGCTTCGACAGGACCAACTGGGATGTGTTTGAGCATCAGGACCTGGAGGTGTTCATGGACAGTGTACTATGTTACATTAAAAACTGCATGGACACTGTCACAGTGGACAAACGCATCCGTGTCTACCCCAACCAGAAGCCCTGGATGACCGGGAGATCCAGCGCTTTTAGGAGAGGAACACCGCTTTTAGGTCTGATGATAGGGCTTTATACAGCACGGCCCGAGCTAACCTGAAGAGTGGCATCAGAGAGGCCAAATCAAACTACAGGAGGAGGATAGAGGACCACCTGGACAGTAACAGCAGCAGGCAGGTGTGGCAGGGGATCCAGTATCTTACCAACTTCAAGACCAACCTTGGAGCTGCTGAAGGTGACGCCTCGCTAGCAGAGGAGCTGAACCTCTTCTTTGCTCGCTTTGAAGTGGAGCCACCAGAGACGGCCTTATCACACCACATGGTCCACAGCAGCTTAACCCTCAAAATAGAGGAGCATGAGGTGAGGCGCACGCTGCGAGCCATCAATCCGAGGAAGGCTGCTGGACCCGACGGCATCTCTGGACGCGTGCTGAAGGACTGCGCAGACCAGCTGGCTGGAGTATTTATGAGGATCTTCAACCCGTCTCTGGCCCAGTCCACTGTCCCACCCTGTGTGAAGTCCTCCACCATAGTTCCCTTACCAAAAAAAACCCACATTTCCAGCCTCAACGACTACCGGCCAGTCACACTCACACCAGTGGTGATGAAGTGCTTTGAAAACTGGTCCGGGGTCACATCACATCACTCCTGCTCCGAAGCTTTGACCCCCACCAGTTTGCGTATAGAGCGAACAGATCCACACCTGCCTGCTGTAGCCACAGCCCTCCATGCTGCACTCTCCCACCTGGAGCAGCAGGGGAGCTACGTGTGGATGCTCTTTGTGGACTATAGCTCTGCTTTTAACACCATCCTTCCCCACAAACTGGTGAACAAACTGGGGCACCTGGAACTTCCACACTCCACCTGCATGTGGATAAATAGCTTCCTGTCGAGTCACAGCCAGAGAATCAGAATGGGCCCTCAGCCTCAGTACCAGCTCTCCACGGGGCTGCGTGCTGAGCCCCCTGATTTACACCATCTACACATATGACTGCACCCCCGCCCACCACAGTAACACCATTGCCAAATTTGTGGATGACACTACGGTGGTGGGGCTCATCTCTGGGGGGGGATGAGTACGTTTACAGGGATGAGGTGGAGCAGCTGACAGTGTGGTGTGGAGAGAATAACCTGCTGCTCAACTTCTCAAAGACAAAGGAGCTCATAATAGACTACAGGAAGAAGAAAACGGACATTACACCACTAATCATCAGAGGGCACTGTGTGGAGGTGGCGGATTTCCGCTTCCTGGGAATCCACATTGAGGAGGACCTGACATGGAGCGTGAACACCTCTGCGCTGCTGAAAATGGTCCAGCAGAGACTGCACTTCCTGAGGGTGCTCGGGAAGAACAACATCACCAAGAGACTCCTGCTGTCCTTTTATTGGTACTCCATAGAGAGCATCCTAACATACTGTGTATGCGTGTGGTACACCAGCTGCACATCGGCCCAGAGGAAAGCGCTCCAGAGGGCTATTGACAAATCCCAGAAGATTGTCGGCTGCCCTCTCCTCACTTTGGAGGACCTACACAGTTCCCACTGTCTCAAGAAATGCCAGAACATTATAAAGGACATTTCCCACCCCGGCCACTCCCTGTTTGAACTGTTGCCATCAGGCAGATGGTACAGATCAATGAGGACAAGGACAAACAGACTAAAAAACAGTTTTTATCCCACAGCAATAACTACACTTAATGTAGCCACCAAGAATGTATGGTTGTGTGTTTATGCTTATTTTATGGTGGTGTGTGTATGCTTACGTATCGTTAGCTTTTAGAAATGTGTGAATGGTGCACTGACTGGTTGGCATTTTAATTTTGTTGTACATGTTCACATGTTATGACAATAAAGATTATCTATCAATCTATCTAGTTTAGGTAACTCGGAGTTGGTGGGTTTGGTGTAGGTGTCAGTCAATAGTCTATCCCTGTGATGGAGTCGGAGAGATCAAGAAAGGGGAGAGTGGTGTGAGAGATAGCCTGTGAATTAGAGGGCAGGGTGGAAGTTAGTGGTAAAGTTAATAAAATCAATGGGCAGCATGCAGTTGTTAATGTAACGGAGGAAGAGTGAAGAGTTGGAGGATGATGCCAGTGTACGCCTGAGACGAGGACTGATCGACGTAACCAACAAGGCAGTAATAGCTGGGACCACATGCGAGTGCCCATGGACACATATTTAACTTGGAGAAAATGTGCAGAGTCAAAAATGATGTTTGTGGCAAGGACACGTTCTGCCAGGCAGAGGAGAGTATTAGTAGAGGGAAACTGATTGGGGGCACAACAAACAGCAGATACTGCTTTCCAAAGAAAGACGCATCAGCGGGTCAGGTAGCATCTCTGGAGAACATAGATAGATTGCGTTTTTGATTGGGTCTCTTCTTCAAACTGATTGTCCAGAGATGCTAGCTGAAAATGATTGGGTCTCTGTTCAAGGAAGCATCAGAGGGCCTTGAGACTTTCCTGGTGGGGGTTAAAGGTGTAAAGGGACTGGATGTCCATGGTAATGATGAGGTAATGGGGGCCTTGGAATTGAAAGATATTGAAGGACGCGTCTGCATTTTGGATGTAGGTTGGAATGTACTTGACGAGCTGGAATTGAGGTATTTGGAGATGAGTTCTATGGGGAGTAGCCACATGCACAAACAATGCGTCTACCGGGGCAGTCCTGCTTGTGGATTTTGGGAACGAGATAGAAACGGGCAATGTGGGGCAGGGGAATGGTAAGTAGGAAGTGATAGAGGGGAGATTGCCAGAGGTGACAAGATCAGAAGCAGTCTGGGGATTATGGCCTGGTGTTCGTCTTTGGGGTCATGGTTAAGGGGTAGGTATGAGGAAGAGTCAGAGAGTTGGCACCTGGTTTCAGCACAGTAGAGCCTCCTCCTCCTCCCAGATTTTTATCTGCCAAGGAGTCCTCACTTCCCAGTGATGACGCGTTCTCCTGACTCCAATACACCCCATTGTGGACCTCTCCCTTGCAGACCAGTTGGTCCTGAACAGAGGCCTTGCCTTTGTACCCCTACATCCACACCTCAATGAGTTCCCGGCCCGTCAAGATGATGAGCTCTTCTTCCGTCGCCTCTGCCACTGGATCGTTTTATTTGGCAAGGAACCTTCTTCCTCCAGTGACGACCCCACCTCCCGTCTCCAACACTCCTCCTAATGCAGAGATGCCAAGTGTCCCGGATTCGCCGTATTTTATCCCGGCGAAATAACTTTTTTACGGTGTTCCGGCAGCCAAACATGCTGTTACGGAACACCGCCGCGCCGGTGTTCCTCCCGTGAGAACGCCGGCGCCATGTGCCCCCGGTTTGCCAGCCCGCGCGATCAGCGGCATTTTGCCGGGCCCTAGTGACCGCGCGTGCGCAGTGGGGGAGGGTTGCCGGGCCCTAGTGACCGCGCGTGCGCAGTGGGGGAGGGTTGCCGGGCCTGGCGCGATTTCGAGCCACGCCACGCCCGGCCCAGAGCCCGGGCGGCGCCGGCCCGCGCGATCAGCGGCACTTTCTTGCCGCCAGCCGGCCGCTCGCGGCAGCCCCATCACCGGGCCTCCCACCCAGTGCGCAGGCGCAGACCCGCCGGCAACCATGCCAAGTGCGCATGTGCCGCACCCGCCCGCCGGCAGCCCGCTGATCTGCACCAGTGCGCAGGCGCGTAGCCGCCGGCAACAACCCCAGGTGAGTGTTACGGAGAGAAATGCATTTAACCCCATTTGTTACGGACAAATGGGTTAAATGTTACTGTGAACTAATTTTAGGGTTGGCATCTCTGCTAATGTACTCCACACTGCTGGCTGTTTGCCCTTTCTGGACCTATATCTCCAACTGCCTTGACATCAATTTGACATCCCCTTCCCTTACCCTACAGTGTAGTCTGGCAGACTGAAACTTCCCATTCCCATACTGACTTTTCTGGCTTGGGCCTCCTCCATTGCCAGAGTGAGGCCACATGCAAACTGGAAAACAGCACTTGCAACTTAGCTTGCAACTTAGCAGTATGAACATCAAATTCTAAAATTAAAGATAACTAGCCGACAAATTACCCCCTCCCTCCCCTCTCTTCCACATACCCTACCTGGATGTGCACCCATTTCTCTTTTTTTCCCATCCACTTATATTACTTCTGGCTTCACAGTTTGTGCTTCTCCTATCCTTATCTTCTAATCTTACACTTTTTTATCTTTTCATCTCTGGACATTGTTCAACCAGACTTATGCCTCCACCTTTCTTCCAGTTTTCTCCCCACCATACTCAGTCTGAAGAAGAGTACGAACCCGAAACATCCATGTTCTCTAGAGATGTTGCCTGACCTGCTGTTACTCCAGCATTTTGTCTTTGTTTTATAAACCAGCATCTGCAATTCCTTGTGTTTACATTTTGCTGCAATATTTTACCTAATATTAGCTTTCTGTTAGATTCCAGATGGATTGAGAAAGAAATTGAAATTGGAAGCATCTGCTGCAGTCAGGTTAACTTCATTACAATTAGATCCATCTCTTCCAACCAGTATTCGGTTGCAGCCGTTGCAAAGACTGGTGAGTGAAGGCTTTTTTAATAAATTTCTTATCTGTCATAAAATGGAATCATCCTCATTTCCGTATTTCTTGAAATAAGAGGGCAGAAAATTATCTATTTCCAGAATCCTGCTCATTCTGTTTTTGAACCAACACTAAGAACATTAGACTGTCACTACTGTGATAAACTTGCATGTAAATTGCCTTCATGTGTTTTGTTTTGAAAGGAAATCAAGTCTACTGCAAACTATCATTAACCAAAAATTGTAACTCCTATCTTTATTTGTGGTTGATCTCTTTACATTTAAAACAGAACAGATGAAGCCATTTTTATATTGGTTTGTGTAACATAATGTAATTGGGAATGTTCTTCTGGTCTATTTGGCTAAAGATTCATTTACTTTGTAACCTGTCAATGTATTTTGTAAACAGTCCAAAATGTTTAGTGGAAATTATGAACACTTTCAGATGAGTTGGATTTGGCAATGGGAGCTGAAGCCATATTGCAATGAGCAGTCTGCAGAATAGGTTTAATTGAGAAGAAAAAGCTTACTCTTTTTGAGTTTTAAAAATTGTTTCAAAATATACAACGTGTGTAATGGGATATAAATGGTAAGAATATTCAAAGTTAACCCTTGTACTTTAACTTATGCGGCATGATTTTCAGTAAAGTGAAAATGATTTAAAAATAAGATTATACAAGTTAAATCAAATTATTTAGTTTAATATTTCAATATACTCCAAATCTTTGAGATTACAAAATTATATTTTCTCCCTTTTCAGCCACAGGAGATTAACAATGATGATATTAAGTCCTCCTTCCTTTCATGGCTAAGTAGTGTGAGCTCTGACAATTTCCCATTTTTTGCTGCATTATCAAATCTTGTTGGAATACAGGTTGTTGAACGTAAGTAATAAATGTTAAGAATGCCTTAATTTTGGATACTAGAAGATTTGCAAATTCTGTTAGAAATAATAAAATGAAAATTTCATTTTTTTGATTGCCCATTTTAAAGCTGGTTAAGCAGAGTGGTATTAGTGTCAGAGTGACGTCTTACAGTCAAAATCGTCCCAGCAGTGCAATGATTAATCCAATGTTGAGTTGTGCATGCCCAAATAATGTTGATTGGAGCATTCTTGTGTTGATAGATTTGTGTTTTTATTTTAATGTGTGTATACAACAGAATTCTTATCTTTAACTTTGTTTATGATTAACTTTTGTTTTTTGCTTGTGTGTATCTGTGGTCAAGTTTGGATTTGATGTTGGCACTTTATTGTTCGTACTGAAATGCGAAATAAGATGCACCAATAAAATATGAATAGCAGGACCAGATGGTATAGGCTCGGAATTTTATAAAATTTTTCATGATCAAATGGTCCCATATTTAAAATCATTATATGAACAGATATATACACAAGAGAAATTACCAGATACATTGAACGAATCTATTATAACACTTATACCCAAAATAAATAAAGATTTGGATGACCCAGGATCATATAGAGCAATTGCTTTATTAAATACGGATCAAAAAAATTTTAACAAAGATACTAGCACAAAAGATTAAGCAAAGTTGTTAACGAATTAATTCATCCTGATCAAACAGGATTTATACCTAAAAGATATTCTTCATATAATCTAAGACGGTTATTTAATATCATATATTCGAAAAGAAGTGATAAAAAAGACTTAGTAGTTATCTCGCTGGATGCAGAAAAAGCTTTTGACCAGGTGGAATGGCCTTACTTATTTTCGGTGATGGAAGCTTTTAAGCTTGGTGATAAGTTTACTACTTGGATTAAATTATTATATGCAAACCCAACAGCTAGAATAACAACAAACCATATGTTATCAACTAAGTTTAGTTTATCTCGAGGTTGTAGACAAGGCTGTCCTTTATCACCTTTACTGTTTGCGTTAGCAATCGAACCTCTTGCCCAAAGGGTAAGATTGCACCCGGAAATATATGGATATGATACTAAAGATACTAAGAATAAAATCTCGTTATATGCGGACGATGTATTACTTTATATTACTAAACCGGAAATAAGTATCCGTAATTTGTTAAAACTAATAACGGAATTTGGTTTAATTTCAGGATACAGTATTAATTGGAATAAAAGTGAACTTATGCCAATAACCATGAATAACTTACAGATATTACAACAATTTCCTTTTAAGATAACAAATGAAAATATTAAATATCTTGGTATTTTTGTTACAAAAAGATTTGACTCTCTATTTAAGTCTAATTTCCCGTTATTACTGAATAAATTAAATAAAAATATCTTATACTGGAAAAGTTTACCTATCTCAATGTTAGGTAAAATAAACGCAATAAAAATGATTTTTCTCCCACAATTATTATATTTATTTCAATCAATCCCGATATATCTCTCTAAAAATTTTTTTTAAAAAGTAGACTCTATAGTCACTAACTTTATCTGGGATTATAAGAACCATAGAATAAATAAAAAACACTTATGTAAAGCTAAAATAAACGGGGGTTTAGCATTACCAAATTTTATGTTTTATTATTGGGCAGTTAATATTAAAAATATGAATTTCTGGTTAGAAGAAACAGATAATAAACCAAACTGGTTAAAAATGGAAAGAGAAGACTGTTTTCCATTTGAAATTAGCTCTATAATATTTGCTAATATTAATGTACCTAAGAAAATTTATAGTGAAAACTTGATAATAGAAAGTGGAATACGTATTTGGAAACAAATAAAGAAAACATTAAAACTAAAATTTATACCGCTAGGTCTTACTATTGCCAACAATTTTACGTTTTAAACCCTCAACGATGGATAAGGCTTTTATACAATGGAAAAATAAAGGAATTTTAAATATAGGGGATCTTTATAAGGAAAATTCTTTTCTTTCATTTCAAGAATTACAACAAGCTTACGGGCTTCATAATAATGAATATTTCAGATACTTACAAATCAGAAACTATATCTCTGCAAATACACAAGAATTCAGAAATAGAAAGAGTGAAATTTTAGATGAATGCTTGAATAAACATCCAAATACAGAAAAAATGATATCATACATTTACAATATTTTGTTGGAAAGTGATATTCCATCATCGGAAATACACAGACAGCGTTGGGAAAATGAATTAGGTCAAATAATAAGCCCAGAAATATGGGAAGAAAGCTTACAACACATACATTACTGCTCGTTAAATGCTAAACATGCTCTTATACAGTTTAAAAATTTTACATAGATTACATTACTCCAAATCTAAAATTACATAATATATTTCCAAAATTATCGCCTATATGTGATAAATGTCAAATCTTAGAAGCAAATTTGTCACATTCATTTACTAATTGTACGAAGATTGTAGAATATTGGAACGAAATATTTAAGATAATCTCGAATGTTGTTAATATTACTATGATTCCTGATCCAAAGTTAATCATACTTGGAATACCGGAAACGGAACAAATAATTACAAGGAATCAAAGAACTTTTATCGACTATTCTCTAATAATTGGGAAAAAAATTAATATTAAAATTTTGGAAAGGCCCTGCATCCCCAACAATTAAAATGTGGAATACAGAAATGACGAGACACTTCACTTGGAGAGATTGAGAACATGTCCTTATGGACAGGTTAGATCTCTTCAAAGGGATTTGGTCTCCATACATTAAATATCTACAGGGTCATAATGGTTCGGCGCAGGGACTTGACTGAGGCCTGAATATCTGAATGGATGAAGAAATACATATAATAAATCATGAATGTATCTCCAAGAATGGATTATTTAGTAATATTTTAATCTCCATCAAACTTTTCATATTTTCTTTTCTATTTTTCTACTTTCTTTCTCTATCTTTCTATCTTTAACTAGGAAAAAAAAGTATAGAAACATATTATATATATTCTTAATATTAGTATGAATACACCTATTAGTTGTATGAAAATATTATAGATGTCTTAAATTTGTAATTATATAAAATTGTGCATTTTCAACTATATAATAATTTTGAAATATAAAGTTAATAATAATACAAACACTCTTAATATTATGAAAATATCATGAATATCATAGAAGTTTGGTTAAGATTGGGTATTATGTAGTTATATTAGGGGGGATTTGTATTTGGTAATTAGAAGAAATATGTGTGGTATGAGAAGTGTGAGTATATTGCTTATTTTAGGAATATACTACATACACTCCCAATTATACAAAATAAATAACCAGGAAATGTATAATGGATAACATTACAATTAACACAAACAGTATCAATTGATAATCAATATTATATAATTTTGTATATTATATAATTTTCACTGCCGTATAAGAGTGTACTCGGTATATATTGTTTCTACAATAAAAAAAAAATAATAATAAAATAAAATAAAATATGAATAGCAAAAATATGAACTAATTTATTAATGACTTTTAAAAATCTTGTTCACTGTGCGCCAAGAAGTTGTTTTATTTTTCTAAGTAGTAAGATGTCTTTAACCATGCTGATGTCAAATTTAAATGTAAAAACAATTTACTTGATATTAATTATTACTTTGTGTTGCAGGAGAGATTGAATTTATGCTATTTGTGGATCAAATTGTACAAAAGTCAGAAAATGAAGGGAATGAATGTTTTTTATTGTATCCCAGTTTAATTGACAAGATTGATATAAAGGTAAATATTCTATACCTTCAAATTATGCATAGAGAAGAACTACAGATGCAGGTGTGAAGAATGGTCTCGACCCAAAACGTCACCCAATCCTTCTCCCCGGAGATGCTGCCTGACATGCTGAGTTACTCCAGCATTTTGTGTCTACCTTCAAATGATGCATCCTTGTTAAGAACATTTATAATGCTAAATTTAGGTCTCTTTGTAACAGTTAATGCAATTCCAAATAACATAAATTAATCTCTTGTTTAAAATAGATATAGATCATAATCATGTGATAGAAGCAAAATTAGGCCATTCGGCCCAACAAGTCTCCTCTACCATTCAATCATGGCTGATCTATCTCTCCATCCTAATCCCATTCTCTTGCCTTTCCCCATAACCTCTGACACCTGTACTAGCCAAGAATCTATCAATATCTGCTTTAAATAACTCTACTGATCTGGCCTCCAGCCATCTGTGGCAAAGAATTCCATCGATTCACCACCGTGATGAAAAAAATTCCTCCTCATCTCCTTCCGAAAAGAATGTCCTTCAATTCTGAGGCTGACTTCTAGTCCTAGATTCTCCCACTAGTGGAAACATCCTCTCCACATCCACTCTATCCAAGCTTTTCACTATTCTGTATGTTTCAATGAGGTCCCCCCCTCATTCTTCTAAACTCCAGCGAGTACAGGCCCAGTGCTGTCAAATGTGATTTTTTTTCTCTAGGAAGTGCATGGCACAGCAGTCAGTATGTTGTGGATACTTAGTAGGAGAAAATGAATGAATGACTAAATATGAATGAATGAATGAATCAATAAGTTTATTGGCCACGTATTCACATTCAAGGAATTCACCTTGGTGCTCCGCCCGCAAGTGACAACATGATATACAGTGACTGTTAGGAATGACACATAAAACATTAATAATAAAACATTATCGAACCATTAATGATTCATGTCTGCAGGCATATATATTTGAGAAAAAGCGCTAATCTGCCTGCACATTATTGATTAATTTGAAATTGTGCATTCTCCAGCTGATGACGACCAATAGAGATGCTTTCCACATTTCTCCTTGTAAATGGTTTGTTTTGCTTTTGACAGCACTTTTTGTCACCTTTTGATTAATTTTCCTTAGGACCTGGAATCTATTCCCGTTTGATATAATTTTGCTTGGGCACTGAGATATTTTTGTTGTACTAAATAAATTCTTGCCTGACTGATGGAGGAATTATTCGGACTTTTTTTCATTGCATTTGCAATTGTTACATAAATATAATCTTCCCAATGCAATTGTAGTTGTATGTTTGTTTTGAACATAACTTTGTTAGCGTATTAATGGTGCAGTATTGAAAATGTAGAAAACATTTTCTCTGTCGATGCATTATTCTTTTCATCTTTCAGTTATGTCTTAGTATTTTTTATGGAATTAGTAACTTGTGTGTTGCTTTCTGCAAAGGTGATTATGCATCCTCCACTAAACAAGTCCATTGAAGTAATGACTGTTGATGATATTGACCAGATGCTACCATTTTACAAATTGAATTGTTTAGGGTAAGAATGTTACTCTGTTTTATTTGCAATTTCCACATTTAAATCTGAACTCTTGGATCTTCAGCTCATGGAAATAAAAATCCCCCTTAATTTTGAACTAATGGAGAATCTATTTGCAACCTCAAAATAAGAATTGTCTATTTGTATACTTTGTGAATATATGTTTGTAGATATTATTTTGCTTTGTTTCCAAAACCTAGCTCCATATTACAATATATAAACTATATTATCTTGCAGCGCAGTTCATAATCTTGCCACGTCGGCTTTTGAGCACATCTTGTTCAGCCTTTTGGGTTGCCCACTTTCATGGGAAATTGCCTCTGTTGCGCAAGGTCTCCGAAGTGGAGCTCTGCTACTTACAGGAATAAAGGTGATGGTCTGCATTTCTTTGTGTATAAAAATAATAAGCAGATGCTCTCACGGAATGTAAATATGTTAACTTTTCAGTATTACTATTGTAATGGGTGAGAATCGGCTGGAGCAGTAACTATCATGTAATAGATACTTCCTCTTCTTGTAATCTGAAATGCAATTTGTACAGCATCTATCTATTAAATGTAAGAAACTAATGGGGAGATGACACAGAAGATGATAGAATGAATAGGATATAGAAAATGTGGAAATGAGACGTGCAGCATCTATCAATTAAATGTAAGAAAAAAAAACAAATGGGGAGATCACAGGGAAGGTGATAGAATGAATAGGACATAGAAAGTGAGGAAGTGAGACTAACTCAAGAAGGAGGAATCAAATGGAATGGGAAAGTAAGGTTATATAAAACGATCGAGATTAGTTTACAGCCTTCAGGCATAGGATCCCAGAGCTTTAACCATTTGCATCTCTCCAGTTTGGCTTTGATGACTAGACCATAAATCATATAATTGACAAGCTGCCTATGATGTAAGTCACCAGCTATAAATGTTACAGTAAGCACTTTGATAAATCATCTTTTAATGCTGCAGTCTTCTAAAATACTGATTTAGTAAATTTCCTGCCCACGGTTGACTGGTTTTCGATCCAGACATTGTTAACATCTGGAGCTTGCACATAGTTTACAAATTGGACTGATTCTGAAATTACCTCCAGTGTCAATTACTTGTGGCAGTCAGAAAGTTGCATTGCATATCACATTGAAAGAAAAATAAATGTGGGACAGATGCAAGTCAGTGGAACTAGCTCAGTTAGATAACTTGGTCAACGTGGATATGTTGGGCCGAAGGGCTTCCATGCTATACATTTTATGACTTTTCAGATTCAATGATTGTTATGTTATAGTTGTGAATCTTTTTCTGAGACTCCAAGGATTATTTTCAATTTATTGTTTTAAACTAATATTTTGTACTTACCATTTTACACTTTTTGAGTATCTGATTCGGGTCCATTTGCAAATAACTTGGTATGATTATGAACCCAAAGACCATAGATATTTTATTTTTAAATATGTTTTCAAGGCAGATGGACACTTAATCCAGGAATTTTGCTATGGGGACTTTATTGTGTGTGTGAGACTTAAAGATCAGGAGCTTGAAGTCTCCTTACCCCAAAAGCTATCTCATACATATTAACTTGATCAGGCGTGGGGTTTACTTGTCTACTCTACTCATCTGCTTACTGGCTATACTTAATGAACTTTTGAAAGATCTTCTGGATGAAGAGTTGGACAAATAAGATGTCCTGAAAAAAATGTTATGCAGGAGGAACTGCTTTTACACTTTTTGATTAATATGTCAATAAACAGCTTTAAATAAATTATTATTCCATCACTTACTAATAATTTGGAAATTTAACTGTTCAGGGCAGTGGGAAAACTACTTTAGCGAAAGCCATCTGCAGGGAAGCAGCAGATAAACTGGAAGCACATGTTGAAATTATTAACTGTAAAACTTTGCAAGGTAAGAATAAGTAACTTACAACTATTTATTTATTTGTTCATGTGATCTGCATGGCAGGACTATCATAACTTGTTTAACCCTGCTTTGTCCTTTAACTGAGAGGCTTGTGATAAATTATTGTAGATAACATGTGAAGGTCACTCGCATTAGTAGGTCAGACATAAAGTAAACCAGAGTTCAGGATCACCACATGCAGTCATTTTATAGTCACCATTATAAAGACTAGCAGTTCCAATTCCTGATTTGTTTGATTTCTTGAATTTAAATGTAAATTTGTGCCTCCAGATCAATACTCCAGACTTTTGAATACTGGTTAAGTAATTTAAACATTTTGACATAAAGATATCAGTCTGGAAATTCTATGGTACCTGATTTTGGTGCTTGCCTTTATCACACTGATTTTAATAGGTTTTTATCGATTTCTTGCATTCAGAAACAGAGAAAAAAAAATGAATTGCAGTAAGTAAATGGAAATTAAAAACATCCGGAAATAACAGTAAAATAACTTTACTAAAAATAATTATTTGCTGCAATTTTGCTTCCTAATCCACAGGTTTAGAATCTCCATTGAAATCAAAGGTTCTTACCATGGAACTCGAAACAAAATTGGAAATCTGAAATAAAATTAGCAATGATTGGAATCATTCAGCAGGTCAGACAGCATCTGTGAAAACAAGTTAGTTTTATGTTGCAATAAAGATGGGGAGGGATGGATGGGACCGAGGGAATATCTCTGATGGGCTAATACTAGGGTTGTCAGGAGATAAGTTGTGGATGATCGTTGTCAGTGGGTTAATGGGGATATTTTGACGGGAAAAATTGAACCAAAACTGTTGGACGAGGGTAGTTGGGAAGGAGAAATACTGTCAAAGGAACATGAAAAGTTGTGAAATACAGGTCTGCAAGACATGTCCAGCAGATCAGATTGTACTCCGATGAAAGTAAAACTGAGTCAATACTGCAGATTGACAGCGGAAATATCTGGTTCTGATACAATGTTACCCGGTCTTGTGCTCAGAATGAGTTAAAGTCTGCAATGAGAGAGAAGATGGGATGTTTCACCAGCTTACCTTGAGCATTATTTCTAACAGTTCAAAATCCCAGACAGTAGGCCAACGTGGTAGGTGCTCTGCAGTGATCACCCAAATTTGACAAGCCTGCATGTTGCATCTTTTTGTGTTCCTTTATATTCTCTAATGCCATTATCTTATTCCACCTTTTTTGCTGTCTTTGGTGCAATATTTAATACTGTATTCAATTTCTGTTACATGTTTTTTTGATAAGTTTTAACATTTCATATGTATTGTAGAATATGGTCAGTTTAATTGGGTGGATGTGGAGGTTTGGCTCAAGAGGGTAGGGATGGATTGCATGATTGCTAATGATGAAATAAACAACATGAATATTGTTGAGACCGGTTTTGTGTCCATGCATCAAAATTGTAAAAGTGGCAACCAAGTGTGTGGTGTTTACTGCCAGATGCACCTGGACTTCTTTGAGGGTTAGTATATTCAATGCAAGAGATGACCTGGAAGAAAAATTATGGACTGTGCGAAACTCCACTGAGCCCATAACTTCTTTATTTTCAATAATCCAATTATAATGAGTATTAATTGAAATTAAATTTAGTTGCACACACAGACATGACTTTCAGGTATTTTTAATTTGAAATAAATTGGGAAAAGATTTAACCTTTGTTTAAAAAAAAAAATCCAGGTCTAGCAAATGGCTTTAACAAATCCGTGCTTGCGTGAATTGTATGTAGGATCCCAATGTATGCATATGTGCTGAAATTGAGAATTGAATTTGAGTATAATCAAAAATGTTTAACTTTTATTAATAACCTTTATTTGCATTTAGGTAAAAGGGCTGAAAATATCCGTAAGAAATGGGAGGAAGCTTTCACAGAGGCAGCATGGCGACAACCTTCTGTTATTCTGTTGGACGACTTGGATCGTATTGCTGGATCCATCTCTGCTTCAGAACATGAACACAGTGCTGAGGCTATTCATAGCAGACAGATTTCTGAAAGTAATAATTTTAATGTTGAATGTGATTAATGCTTTTTACTAATAGGCTAACGGCCTTGAAATTGGATCATATCCTAATTCTAGAAAGCAAAGCATTTTCAACAATTTATTTATTTAATTACTTAAATTATTTCAGAAATATTTTTAAGCCCTAGGTAGGCTGGTCATTGCTGCAATGCTTAATTTGAGGATGAAACATTAGAAACTCGAGATAATGTCTTGTTTGAGTTTGGACCCACCACATCTTACATATAAATTGCTTATCCTCTATTGACAGCTGGATTATATCACTTGAATGATTTAATTATTTTAGTTTAGTTTAGAGAAACAGCGCGGAAACTGGCCCTTCAGCCCACAGGGTCCGCGCCGACCAGAGATCCCCGCACATTAACACTATCCTACACCCACTAGGGACAATTTTTACATTTACCAACCCAATTAACATACAAACCTGTACGTCCTTGGAGTGTGGGAGGAAACCGAAGACCTCTGAGAAAACCCACGCAGGTCATGGGGAGAATGTACGAACTCTGTACAGACAGCACCCGTAGTTGGGATCGAAGCCGGGTCTCTGGCGCTGAATTCGCTGTAAGGCAGCAACTTTACCGCTGCGCCACCGTGACTGCTTCTGGTTTAAAACCTTTTTAAGAAATCAACTTTTAAAATAATTCACTGGATACTTTTAAGAGAGAGCTAGATAGGGCTCTTAAAGATAGTGGAGTCAGGGGATATGAGGAGAAGGCAGGAACGGGGTACTGATTGGGGATGATCAGCCATGATCACATTGAATGGTGGTGTTGGCTCGAAGGGCCAAATGGCCTACTCCTACACCTATTGTCTATAATTGGAAACTCTTAAGATCCCAATTATTTGGAAATCTGTAGTATGTTCCAAACCACCATAAAGTCCAAACTTTGCAGAGACACTGGATTGCTCAGAGAATAAGGAATCAATTGGTTGGACCTGCACTTGTTTTGAACAGCAAATCCATTCATTTCAATGGAGGCATGGTTGCAAGAACCCTAGGTATAGGTTAGATCATTTA
The DNA here is from genome assembly GCA_035221665.1 of Okamejei kenojei. Lineage (NCBI taxonomy): Eukaryota > Metazoa > Chordata > Chondrichthyes > Rajiformes > Rajidae > Okamejei > Okamejei kenojei. The sequence continues at coordinate 55,275,934 of CM069132.1, read as the reverse complement.
CATTTTGCTTAATTACTACATTTTACTTTGAAGTTTTGTTTAAAAAAAAAAAAAAAATGTTGATTGTAAATTTTTGGATGATAAAATAAATAGATGTATGACCAGGCCAATTGGCTCTTTATGCCCATATCACTCTTCAGGAAAATAGCTGCATTTAATCCCATGTTCTTAAATATCTTAATAATCTTAATTTCTTTTCAACTCTGATCTGAATGGTCAACTTCGTATCTTGGCATAGTGACCCCCTAAATCGCATATCCCACATCAACATACCATCTATCTTGTCAAGTCCTTCAACCTTGCATATTTCAATGATTATCGCGGAGCCTGTTGAATTTCTTGTGGCAAACCCACCATCCCAGCCTGGGGAACCCTCTATTGCAATTATATATTTTTTGTATTTAGTTTATGTACTACAAAATATCCCACATGTGACTATACTTAAATACTCTTGCATGTAAACCTTCAGTGATTCATGTGCAAGTACTCCCATGTCCCTCCTGAACATCAACGTCTTTCAGCCTCTCAACATTTAAAAAAGATGGTCTGAGTTTCTGTATTTCTACTGAAGTGGATGGCCTTGCATATGTTTCATTTACCATTGAATATGTGGGATATTTGACGGGTTTGGCAGCTAGCTAAGCCTTGAAATGATTGATGTAATTTTGGGCTGTTTTGGAAGTGGGGCTTGTGCTGGCACTTCCACGATATTTTGCTGTGCAGTGCCCCCTGCTGCCCAAGACCTAGTCACTTGGGATTGGATGTTATTTACCAGCTAAGAAAATACCATGGACCTGAGAAAGGTTGTACATGCCTCTTGTACAAAAGGTTTGAACATGCCTCTCAGTCAGTGATGGAGTAAATATCACACCTTTGTCTGTGGTGTGCTCAAATTAATGACATTGTGTTGATTGAGAATGAGCATCTTAAGTAGTTTTGCTGCGGATTTAATTTACATTGCTAATTTCAGAACCTGAATAATTATTTCTCTTTCAGTTTTGAAGTATTTGGTTGCTGAAGCAGTTTCACGTGGGACTGTTATTGCATTGATCGCTACAAGCATTTCTGAGCATACTCTGCATCCCTCTCTGATTTCTGCTGAAGGATCTCATCTATTTCAGTGTATTCAGAATATTTCACTTCCAAACCAGGTAAACCAGCTTAATACTTACTTCAACCTAAATCATTCTACAGTTACCAGCATCATGTGTTGAAATGATAGAGTAGACTGTACTCATTTGTAACAGTCCCTTTGAAAACTGTCTGCTATTTGCCTCTCACTGGGCAGTTTATCTCAATTTATTTTACCTGCATGTGGAATTCAATGTCTTTACCCTAACTCTTGGTGCCAAGAATCAAATGTGTTCTTTGTCGAATGCTGGAACATCAAGCTTCTGTGCTCATAATTGAACCTGAGGAAGTATTATATAATAGAACCGCTAGGATAGTGACTTTTATATAAGCTAGGTAATTTTCAAAATAAATGTTTAAGGTTTTCCTAACGAAATAAAGTACAAAGAGACACATACAGCGAACAGATGAATCAAAACATGGCGACCTGAATCTGCTTAGCTTAGTTTATTGCTTTGAGGCGATTGTATTGCTGGAGGAAATTGTATTTGATATGACTTTGTGTTTAAGAATGGATAGCTGAATAGGGGCCTCTTCTTAGGCCAGAGGTCAACTGCTTTCTCTATGGTACATTCTTAAGCTGTGAGGTTTATGCTGAGTTTGCGACAGAATTCAAAGCTGAGAGATAATCGACCCTGTAGTTAGTCTTGGCAATGGTGAATTATAATGAGATTGTGATAAGGGATAGGATATATGTGAAGGGGAGTAGTTGCTTAGGAGAGAAAGATAATTAGATTGATGGATTTGTTTATAGAAAGTCGAAGAAGCAAATGTATTTGTGATGTAATGGTCTGAGTTGTTAATTTACGCTTTGTTCTGTAATATTTGTAAAAGGCCTTGTAGAGAGATTCGAAATACAGCTCCCAGAGATAGGAGGGAAAGGGGCTGCAAATTAGAATTAAGTTTCTCCTGGCACCAAACACTTATTAACTAAGTTGACAGATTGCATGCTTGGTTGGGAGATTTGTGTTTTGAACTTAGAAACTATAATTCAGCAAACTCATATAATTAATATTTTAAATACATATGTAATAGTATTGTAAAATGTGTAACATTGTAGTGAAACAATTTATGAAATGTATTTTCTTAGTAGGAATGTAAACATTAGACATAGAAATTGTTTAGATTTATAGAAATATATTTATTCTTGGTATGGGAAGTGTGTATGACTTGTGTGATCATTGTATTACATAAGTATCTTATATTTTGAGGAATGGTCTTTGATAATTGAGCCTACTGGGGTTTTGCTGTGGTGAAATAAAATAAGCAAAGTTATACCACAGGCAAACGAAGGTTGTAATGAGGCCAGGGAAGGGGGATCATGTGACTGATGTTGTAAATCACCAGAAGGACAGATGATTGGTTACTAGCTTGTCATACCCTCTGTATCTGAAATGTCTAATACCTATATAAATGCCATGAGTTTGTAACAAAGTTGCTCCTCTCTGGACCCACCCCAGAGCATCAGCTCTGTGTTGGAAGGTTCAAGAGTCTAGTCTCAGCTGAATAAAGAATCGATTTCAACAGCAACAAGTATTTGAGTCAAGTTGACTTTAGATTGACAAAATAACTCAGTTTAACAAACCCAGTGGTGACCTGATGTGAATTAGGTAAAATGGTAAATGCAGATTGGTTCTTTGTCTTAATATTGCAATGAATTTCTGGGACACTAATGATTTTAATTAAATTATAATTTTTTTTTTTAACAATTACTATATGCCTATTTGAACTTTAAAATGTCTCATTACCAGTTTTATTTAAAAATACTTCAAGGGAGTTTGACAGCAGAGAGCTGTCAGAAGGGCATTGGGATGGTTCATGGCAAAGCTCAGGGCCCAGTTGCTATTTGCAGCCTTCCCTGCTTTGTGGAAGAATCTTATGGGATGGAGTATCAGCTCAATCGGCTGTCTGTACGTGACTCAGTTAGTGCAGGTGGGCGGACATAATGGTCGACATTTTCATGCAGTGGGCTAGATCCAGTATTATCCATTTTGATATTCACGAATGTTTTGCTATGTTATGTGCAGAACTACAGTATCGTATGACACCATGATTTAAGATAATAACATGTTTTAAAAATACTATAAAGCAGAAACTATTCTGATATTTAGTACTTTGGGTTCTTTTTTTAATAATGAGGTTCATTTTGCCTCGAATGGTAAGAACAATTGCTTATGGTTAATATGTAGAAACTATGATATGTTCATTTATGTATTGATTTTTTTAAAATTAAATTTTATTAGAGGCATGTACATATCATAGTCCGAACCACTACAAACTTCGTTAAACGGTTACATATTAAATATCCAGGATTCCAGGGATTCCGCTACCAATGTAGCTGGGGTCTTCATTTATCGGTTACATATTAACATTGATTCATTATTACTCTTTTTTTTAATAGATAGAAAAAATAAAGAGAAAGAAAAAAAAATTAGAAAAATAGAATAAACTATCCATAATACAATTTAGGAGCATAACTATTCATCTAGTCCTGGGTTCAAGCTTCCGTCAGGTCTCAGCGCCGGCCCATTCTACCCCTTCAAATAATCTATGAACGGGGACCATATTCTAGTAAATAATTCTGGTTTGTCAATTAAGACAAACCTAATTTTTTCCAGATTTAAGGTCTCCGACATCTCCATAATCCACATTTTGATTATGGGGGTTGCGGGGTTTTTCCAAAATTTTAATATTATTTTTTCCCAGTTATTATACTGTAATCAAGGAAATTTCTTTGGTTTATTGTAAGTTTTAGGTATTGTTCAGATATGCCTAATATTATTAATTTAGAATCGGGCTCCAGTTGAGTATTAACCACTACGGAAATAATTTAAAAAATATACACCCAAAATGTTTTAATTTTTATGCAATTTACAAAGATATGGGTTAAATTAGCCTCAGAGTATTGACATTTATCGCAGATAGGAGAGATATTAGGAAAAATTCTATTTAATTTTGTTTTAGAATAATGCAATCTGTAGTACTTTAAATTGTACTAAAGAATGTCTGGCGTTTAACGAACATTGATGTATATGTTGTAGACTTTCATCCCAAATATCTTTCGTTATGGGTTGAACTAATTTGTTTTCCCATGCTTGTCTATATAATTCCGTCGACGGAATCTCACTATCTAAAAGAGTATTATAAATGTAAGATATTAATTTGACTGTGTTGGGGTGTTTATTCAAACATTGATCTAGAATCTCTGGCTCTCTACTTCCGTATTCTTGTGTATGTGATTTAACATAATCTAAGTAGTAAATATCTAAAAAAACTATTTGAATGTAATCCATAATTCTGTTGTACCTCCTGAAACGAGGGGAACACACTTTTTCTATAAAGATGTCCCATCTTTTTAATTCCATAATTTTTCCATTGTGCAAAACCTTTATCCAATACTGAAGGTTTAAATGAAGGGTTATTTGCAATAGGGAGGAAAAGTGATAAATTATCCAATTTTAATGTCTTTTTTATTTGTTTCCAAATTCGAATACCACTATGTATTATTGGATTATCACTATAGATTTTTTAATTCAATTTTGTAGGAGTTAACAGAGTCGGACCAATTTCAAAAGGCAGACAATCCTCCTTTTCCATCTTTAACCAGTCTGGTTGTTGATCCATATCTTCCAACCAGAAATTTACGTTTTTGACATTGACTGCCCAGAAATAAAGTAAGAAATTTGATAAGACTAATCCTCCATTCATCTTGGGTTTACATAAGTGTTTTTTACTTATTCTGTGATTTTTATAATCCCAAATAAAACTTGTTACAATAGTCGACTTTTTTAAAGAAATTTTTAGGGAGATATATTGGAATTGATTGAAAGAGGTATAGAAGGAAAATCATTTTAATAGCATTAATTCTACCGAGCATTGAAATGAGAAGTGTTTTCCAATATTGAATATTCTTATGCAATTTATTAAGTAAAGGTACAAAATTTGATTTAAATAAAGAAGTATATTTCTTGGTATTTACATTTTTCATTCACTATTTTAAAATGTGATTGTTGCAATATATATAAATTGGGTTCCATTATTGGCATAATCTCACTCTTATTCCAATTGATTCTGTATCCCGAGAATAAACCAAATTGAGTTATAAGATTTAACAAGTTAGGGATGCTGATTTCTGGATTTGTAATATGTAATAATACATCATCTGCATATAGAGAAATTTTATTAACTGTATTTTTAGTATTATACCCATATATTTCTGGATGTGCTCTAACTCTTTCTGCTAGTGGTTCAATAGCAAGGGTGAATAGTAGCGGGCATCCTTGTCTACAACCTTTAGATAAATCAGTTTTTTTTGATAACATTTGATTTGTCATTATTCTGGCTGTTGGGTTGGTATATAACAGCTTAACCCGAGTACAAAAACTTCTCACCTAGTTGAAAAATTTCCATCACCGAAAATAAGTAGGGCCATTCCACTCGATCGAATGCTTTCTCAGCATCTAGCGAGATGACTGCTAAATCTACATTAGCTATTCTATTTGAGTATATAATGTTAAATAATCGTCTTGGATTATAATATGAATAACGTTTTGGAATAAAGCCTGTTTGATTGGGGTGTATTAATTTATGAATCACTAAACTTAATCTATGTGCTAAAATTTTGGTTAATATTTTCCGATCGGTGTTTAAGAGAGCAATTGCTCTATATGAACCTGGGTCTTCAAGGTCCTTATCCGTTTTTGGTATGAGTATTATTGTTGATTCATTTAAAGTTTCTGGAAGTTTCTGTTGCATGAATGCTTGAGTATATAATGTCTGTAGGCGTGGCAAGATCAGATCATGACATTTTTTATAAAATTCACTATTTAAACCATCTGGGCCAGCGGCCTTTCCATTTTTTAAAGAACTAATAGATTCTTCAATATCTTTTACTGATATTTCGGCCCCTAATAATTCCCTTGCAGGTCTAAACCAGTAAGATATAATTCTGTAAAGATAATTCCATTCCTGCAGAACCCACTGCTGTTTTGGTTGAGTAAAGTGTTTGATAGTAGTGAGAGAATCTATCATTAATATCCTTGGTAGTGTTAATATTTCTCCCATATCTGATTTAATTTTTATATATTGTTTTTTCCCCTTCCTGTTTCTGGAATTGACGTGCCAGTAGTTTTTGTGGTTTATCACCGAATTCAAAGTGTAGTTGTATAGTCTTTTGATAAAGTTTTATGATTTGGTCTGAATATATTTGGTTTAACTTATATTTGAGTGCAGCAATTTTATTATGTATTATCATAGAAGGCGCAATTGCATTTTTCCATATCTAATTGCCTTATTTCCATTTCCAATACCAGTTGTTTGGTACGGTTCTCTTTAATACGAAAGGCTTGTGCGGAGATTAACGCTCCTCGTAAAATGCTTTAAATGTTTCCCAAGGGAGGCAGATATTTCAGGGCAGTCATTTGTCTCAAAAAAACAACATGTTTATCTGTTTGATAGATATATGTAACATGCTTTATCATTTAAAATTTGAGGATTAAGTCTCCATTTGGTCTGCTTATCAGTCATTCCACTTGGTTTGATCATAAATGTTAAAGGAGCATGGTCTGAAATTATAATATTATGATATTTTGAGTTATAAATAAATGGGATAAGTTTAGAATCTACTAAAAGTAGTTTATCCTTGAATAGGTTTTATGTACTGGTGAGTGAAATGAGTATTCCCTTCCAGATGGGTTTTCAATTCTCCAAACATCCTTGATATGGTAGTATTGATGTATGAGTTTAATAATTCGCTTGTCTTGGTTTTGCTTTTCTTTGTCTTGATGATCCATCGAGATAGGAATCTAGTGTACAATTTAAATCTCCACCGATTATCAAATTATGTTGTGTGAGCTCCGGGATAGTTTTAAGTATATTCTTAAAAAACATAGGATTATCAAATTTGGTCCATAGACATTGAGAAAAATCACTTTTTTAGATATAATTCACCCACTAGTATAATATATCTACCATTAGTGTCCACAATAGTTGATATGTGTTTAAAAGGTATACCTTTACGAATTAAAATTGCGACACCTCTGGCCTTATGAGAGAATAAAGAATGATATGTTTCAGCAATCCATTTTGCTTTCAATCTGTTGTGCATCGTTTTTAAGGTGGGTTTCTTGAAGAAATGTTATATCTGCTTGGAGTGATTTTAAGTGTGCTAATACCGTACCTCTCTTGATTGATTCATTAATTCCCTTAACATTCCAACTACAAAAAGTAATTCCTTGACCCCCTTTTTTTTTTTTCTATTAATGTCTTGCATCTTGTGGTTAGGATCTGTTTTAAAACTACTAGAATGTTAAAAGAGTGGTAAAAACATTTCGGTGTCCATTCCTTTAAGATGCTGAAAACAGGTTTATTTACTGCTGTAGGTGGGGTGGAGAATGCATTCAATTTGTCATAAATGACGGAATTAAAATAATGGGCCAATAAGTATCGCAACTTAATACTAATACCACAAGGGCAGAATTGTTCTCTGTAGCCTCTTGTAAACTGTCACTAGAGTCCTCTGAGTGGAAGTGAAGGTTTAAAAGAAAACTGTACAGTACATAACTGGTAAGATAAGTAACAATGTAACACAGTCATGAAGCCATTTTAAAGTTTCACAAATTGGCATGTGACAGTTTAAATTAAAAATGATTTACTTTATAACTAGTTTTATGGAAATGTTGTTGTTTGGAATAACATGATAAATATTATCAACGTATCCTCATGTGTGAAGTTTAACAAAGAGTTTAAAATTAGTACTTGGGGACATGCCAATTAAATAGTATATCTTTTGATTTCTAGGATCAGCGAGTCCAACTACTAACCTCTGTAATTCAAAATAAAACTGTCATTTCATTGAAGACATTACAGAGCATTGACTTTCAAAGACTGGCGAAAGCAACCGAAGGCTTTGGAGCAAGAGATTTTGTTGTGTTGATGGAAAGGGCTATGCACTCAAATTTATTAATATGCAAGCACAACAGAGAACAAGGTATGTCTGAATACCGACATCAAAATAACAGTGGATTGCTAAATTAAAATGCTCTTTTTTTAACCAGTTTCTGTATTACAGTAATATTTGAAATTAAACTATTTCTGTTCTAGTTGCCTTTATATAATGAAGAAATATTTCACAGTAACAGCAGACAAGAAATTCTGATCCTTTTACTTCATAATTATTTTGTTTTTGAACAATTTTTGCTATATTACCCCATTTCCTTGTGCATATTGTCGGTTAGCAGCACAGCTTGGTTTGGGAGCAGCTCTGCATAAGACAGCAAGAAAAGAGATTTTAAATGGTTGCTCGTTAAATGCCAGACATGCTTTAATACAATTTAAAGTATTACACAGATTACACTACTCTAAAGTAAAGCTAAATAGAATTTTTCCACATATCTCTCCTATCTGCAATAAATGTCAGCATCTAGAGGCTAACTTAACACATACTTTTGTAAATTGTATAAAAATCAAAAATTTCTGGATTGATATTTTTAGAATAATTTCTGAAGTTGTTAATACTAAACTGAATCCCGACTCAAAACTAATAATACTTGGAATATCAGAACAAAGTCTTAACACATACAACACAAATATATTTTTTCTAGACTACAGTATAATAACTGGGAAGAAATTAATATTAACATTTTGGAAAGGTCCTATAACCCCCACAACTAAAATGTGGATTATAGAAATGTCGGAGACCCTACACCTGGAAAGAATCAGATTTGTCTTAATGGACAAACAAGAACTTTTTGTTATGAATTTGGTCTTCATCGTTTATTTGAAAGGGTAGATTGGTTCGGCATGGGAACCTAACTGAAACCTGGACTCGGGATCAGATGAAAAGTTATACTTTATACTCTTCGAACCTATCTCCAATGATGTATTAATAGTAAATCATTCCATTCTTTTTTTTTAAAATCTTGACATTTATGATTTTTTCTCTTTTTTACTTTCTATCTATAAAAAAAAAATTATTAGAAGCAGAATGAATTCTCAATTGATAATATTAATAATGTATGATTGATGCACATGAAATGTTTTCACTATAATGTGCTTCTAATAAAATTTTATTTAACAAAAAAGACAGCAAGAAAATGCAGAGTTGTAGATGTGGCATTGTTCATCACACAGACCAGACTTCCAACCATTGATTCCACCTACACCACACTGCCTCGGAAGACGGCCAACAAAATGACCTATCCTGTCATTCTTCCTTCTCCCTGTTCCTGTCCAGCAGTAGGTACAAAAACTTGAAAGTGCACACCACCAGATTCAGGAACAGCTTCTTCACCTCTGTTATCAGGCTTCTAAACAGTCCTTCAATAAGCTGAGCGTACTGTCTGATTCATCTCTATCCCATTGTGGGTGTTGGACTTTGTTTAAGAAACAGATGCACTACAATGCTGAGAGCATTCTGTATCTTCCCATTAGCTCTATGTCCTTGAGTTTGAACTGATTTTATTATATATCTGATCTGTTTAGATATCATGCAAAACTACAGCTTTTCACTGTACCTCTGTACATATGACAATAATAAACCTAAATCTAAATGACAAGGGAGGGGGGCATTCAGTTCATAGAATCCACACTGGATCCCAGATTAGCCTGATTCTCTCACTCGTTTCTCTGCAAACCATTCTCTCATGCATCCATTAATCCCTCTTTCACTTCCCACGCACCCGCACATACATGTTGTACCGTAATCTTTGTTTTGTTATTTCTCCCTGCTTCTCATTTTCCCCTATTTTCTTTCTTTCATCAAATTTACATACTAAAAATATATATTATAATTCTTCTGGATTTCATTGTATTTTACTAAACTTCTCAAATGTTTTGTTTAAGCTAAACTTAATGGAATTCAAAGGCTTATCTGTACATGGGCCCCAAGTCCCCTAATGGAGCCTTCTATCTCTACTGTCCAAATCTCTGACCTTGCCTTGCAACCCTTGCCCCCCCACTAACCTTACCTTGTGCCCCTTGCCCTCCCTGAGTCCTATATACCAGCCCCAACACTATCCATGACCTTTCTCCTTCCCAATACCTCCCCCTGAGTCCTTTTCCCTCTCCATGCCTCTCATCAGCTGCAATCAGCCGGTGTGTCCATCCCTCTGACATCCTCCTCACTGTTGCCGAGTGATTAACAGACCTCTCCTTTGTAACATAGGTCCATGGGTTCTGAGTCTGCCATGATGACGAGCTCTTCTTTCACCGCCATCACTACCGCCCCTATTTCATCAGCAAGGAAGCCTCACCCCTACTGATGACACCCCAAACTGCCTGCTTCTATCTCTTCCACAGTCCATTAACAGAGCTTTCCTGGTAGTACCATTGTTTCTTCACTGAGTCATAGAGCTCTATAACCACAGAAACAGGCCTTTTGTCCCACTGTGTCCATGCCAATCAAGGTGGCATATTCGGCTAGACCCATTTGGTACATAGCCCTCTAAACCCTTGCAATCCACATCTGTCCAAAAGTTTTTTATGTCTTATATCTGCTGCTATGGCCTCTTGCAGATCATTACAGATACTTTCTACCCTCTGCGTGTAAAAGTTGTTTCTTGCTTATCTCTTAAATCTTTCCTCTATCACCTTAAGCCTAGGCCATCTAGTTTTAGAAACCTGTATTCTGAGGATAATTCTGACGACCTCAATAAGGTCGCTCCTCAGCCTCCTATGTTCCAAAGATATCTATATCAAACAATTTCAGCCACTGAGTAGTTTGAAAGTCACAATTGTTAGAATTTCTTTTGCCCTCATTCTCTTTCGAATTCTTCCCACTTTCCCTCAGAGGCAGCCATGGGCTGTGAACATTCCGTATTCAAGCTTATTCCAGCAACATTACCCCTTTCTCTCTGCTACATTGATGCTGTTTACAGCATTCATTTGAAAATCATCAATTTCATCAGCCTTGTCATTCGCTTCCGCTATGCCCTCAAATTAACTTGGACCATCTCTTCAAATTCTGGAGCTTTTGGTCATCTTCTATAAATCTATTGACAACCATAACTACCTCGGTTATATCTCCTTCCATCCTACCTCTTGTCAGGATGGTGTTCCTTTTTTCCCCTCAATTTCTTTGCCTCCGCTGCATCTGTTCTCAGAGGAGATGACTTGCTCTCGGACTTTTGAAACATCTATTTCCTCCCAGAAACATAGCTTTCCCTTCGCCATGGTTGATAGAGCGCTTGCACTCGTTTTCTCCATTTCCCACACAACATTTCTGCCCCCGTCGCCCTACAGGCAGAACAGAGAAAGATCTCCCATGGTCCTTGCCTTTCACCCCATTAGCCTCTACATCTGACACATCATCCTCCATCAATTTTGCCAGCTCCGACATAATCTTCCCTTTTCTCATTTCTCATCTTTCTGCCTTCCATAGGAACCACTCCCTTCGTATCTTCTTAATCTGCTTATCTCTCCTCACTCATTCTTTTCTGCCCTGTGGATCTTTCCTCTGCAACCAATAAAAAGTCACTCCTGATCTTGTATCTCTTCCCTGATCTAAGCAGTCCTTCCAAATAAGGCAGAAAATCACATTGACCTCCACCAACCTGGTCTACAGCATTCGGTGCATGGGATGCATTCTTCTTTGTATTGCTGAAACCAAGCATAGACAAGATGACCATTTTAGAGCACCAGTCGTTTGTTTGCAATGGCCATTTTGATCTTTCAAAGGTCCACGTCATTTTAACTCTCCTATTCCCTCACCAACCTGTTTATTCTCTGCCATCCTCATTGCTGCAGAGAGGCTAAAAGCAAACTGGAAGAACAATGTCTTGGGGTAGATTGCAACCCAATGGTATGGACATTTTTTTACAACGTTAGGTAATTCCATTAGTGGCCTCCTCCCACTCACTTGTATGTCCACCTTTTCGTCTCCGTTTGTTGACCTCTCATATGCACCTATATGGTTCTGTGTGCCCATCGCTCTCTTCCCATCTGGTTCCATCTATCACCTCCCAGCCTTTATTTACTTCCACCCCCCCTGCCCCCCCCCCCCCCCCCCCCCCCCCCCCACACACCAATGCTACTATATATTGGAAATATTTGCTTGCACCTTTTTAGCCCCACAGGTGCTGATGGGCTTGTTCGAGCATTTTGTTTTTTATTATTGCAGTAGGCTCTGATTTGTCCCTAAATTCAGTTCTGAGTTAACTGAGTTAGAGGGGCATTAATATTTTCCTTGCTCTCACATGGTAAAGGAAGAAATAAAATGGGCTTGGTTTTCAGTTACTATTGAATGAACTTGATAATGTATACTTTGTAATTCATGCAATAGAATATGTTTGAAAGGCACATAGATATGCAGGGAATGGAGTGATATAGATTACGTGCAGGCAGAATAAAATGAGAAATGCTCATTGTGCTCATCTATTGTCTTTGACGAATTTCAGAATCATTGGTGGCAGTGCTACCTCTGATATTGGACGTGTTGTATCGCATAAACTGCATTGAGAATTTTAGGTGAACCATTTAGTTCATGTTATTTTAAATGTCTGTTTTATATCTTTAATGTTGGATTTTCTTTAAATCAATTACCAGTTGATTGAAATAAGTAAGTTGCATTTGTAATGTGGAATCTAGAATAGATTCCCTTCTCTCGTGTAATTGGAAGATCTTTGGCATGAGAGTGGGAAGGGTGATTTAAAAACAAATTGAAAAACTGGTATTTTACCAACTCCTTTCCAAAAACTTACCCACCGTCGATACTATGGCAAAGAATCTTGAGTGCACAAGTAACCCACCTTTACACCTGGATATGCCATTGATCTATTTTAATTTGTTGTCCGTTATTGCTGATTGTCCGCTATAACCAAGTTAGAGTTTCACTCCAACCACTCTGTAAAACGACAACTGAGTTAGAGGGGCATTAATATTTTCCTTGCTCTCACATGGTAAAGGAAGAAATAAAATGGACTTGGTTTTCAGTTACTATTGAATGAACTTGATAATGTGTACTTTCAAATGTAAAATTCTTTTTAACAGCTAAAAATGCATTTTTGTTACTGCTTACTAAAATTACTAAAGGCTGTTTGTTATATTGTTTAATAGAGTATTATTGCATAAATGTCGATCAAAGCAATTGCTTGTCAATTTCTATGCCCTCCCACCATGTAACTAGCAGCCTGTGTTCTTAACGAGGCAGTGGTGTCTGATTACTGTGGGGGCACTCTGGCCACTATAACTGAAATCCACTATAAAGAGATCTGTAATAATGAGGTTAGATTGTACAATTAGGTAGTTCATTTCTCAGAAAGTGAAGTTCAAATTACAGAGACTGAAATATGCAATTTGAATCTAATATAAGAATTTATAAACACTACTTGTATCCATTTTACCTAACTCTTTTTTTATTGGGCTGCTGAAATACAAAAACAAGTAATTTGCAATATTTGTATTTGCAGAACTACAATTAACAACATTGAATTTTCTGCATGCCCTTGAGGGATTTGTACCTACTTCTCTAAGAAATGCAAATTTACACAAACCTAGAGATTTGGGCTGGAACCAAGTTGGAGGTCTACATGAAGTCAAGGAAATCCTGATGGATACCATTCAATTATCTGTCAAGGTATATATCTGTAACATAAACATCTAATCTAAAATAAGTCCCAAGGAGATTGCATTTGAATTTTCATATTTTAGATTTTTATTTTCCAGAATGAGAAAAAATCCCATTTATTTCTGTGTAGTTGGTGATTTCCTGTGAATTTGAAAATTGTTAAAACAAATAGCAACAAATAAATTGACAATAAAAGAATATCCTACTTCCCCACAGCTGAAATGGTTCAATTTATTTTAATTGTAGTGGGGTCTGCTATGCTTACTCCATGTTAAGCTTGGGGCAGATCCCATGGATATTCTTTCCCACCCGAGATCAGGGATAACTACCGACCTTGGCATTCCATATGGAGTCCAGTGATGCACATGAGCAGCCAGTAGACCAGGCAGTTATCTGAAGTTGCCATTACAGTCAGAGCTGAATCAGGGCTGGAATCCAGGAAGTTCTTGGAGAAACACTAGGAAGTTCTGGATTTTTTCCATGTTAGCCGTCATCCATGTTTTCCATGTTAGCCGGTGTGCAATCACAAAATCTGAGCCAGTAAATTCCACTTGCTTTGCAAACATCAACAGTTTGCACCTATGTATCTTCTTTTAATGTGATATTGGTTGTTATTGACATGTGTACTTAAAGTAATGTTTAAAAAAAAGCCTCTGGTAAGGAATGCAAAGAAGATTAAAAAAAATTAAATGGCTAATGACGAAGTTTAGTCAAAAAGGTGGGTCTTGATGTGTATCTTAAAGCAGATAAACTACAAGCAGAATTTAGCGGATCATTATAGAGCTTACAGCCAAGGCAGCATAAGGTGCAACTAACCATACAGGAACAAGAAAGGGAGGGAGTGTCCAAGAGGTGGATCGTGAAAGGGTATTGAAGCTTACCAAAATGGAGAAGGTGAACTATGGAAAAGGTTGAAGATAAGAATGAGAATATGTAGAAAATTGAGAACAAAAATTGGTTGGACAAGTACATGGATGACGGCTGAAGGATTAGGGAGATTTCTATGAAAGAATAATTATGTAATATCTATGTTCATTGAATAATCAGTTTGGAAATGCATCTCAGCTATTCACTTGATTAGGAAACCTGCTGTACAAAGGCATTTATTTGAAGAAATATTTCAGGCATTGAAGAAATCTTTCAGTCATGTTCAAAAAATAATTTGGCAAAGATGCAGTCTTTTACCCTAAAGCAAGGAAATGTTTAAAGTAGAAACTAGAAACTTCAGATGCTGGTTTACGGAAAAGCCACAAAGTGCTGAGGTAGCACAACTGATCAGGCAGCATCCCTGGAAAACGTGAATGGGTGATATTTCAGGTCGGATCCTTCAAGAAGGCTACCCTGCCCTGCTGAGTTACTCCAGCACTTTGAATAAATTTTAAATTTGTGAAAGAAATATGAAAGAAGGGTCTCAACCCGAAACGTCGCCCATTCCTTCTCTCCAGAGATGCTGCCTCACCCACTGAGGTACTCCAGCATTTTGTGTCTACCAAAGAAATATAGAATGTATTTTTGAAGACTGAGCTGTAGGGAGAGGTTGGGCAGACTAGGACTTCATTCCTTGGAGTGCAGGAGACTGAGGGGTTATCTTATTGTGGTGTATAACATCATGAGGGGAATAGATAGGGTAAATACCCAGAGATTTTTCTCAGGGTAGGGTATTAAACCTTTCGCCTCTCATCGTAAACGTATACCCCGAAGAACCAGGAGACATAGGTTTCAGGGGAAAGGTTTAATAGGATCCTGAGGGGTGACTACTTCCACACAGAAGATAGTGGGTATATGGAACAAACTACCAGAGGAAGTAGTTGAGGCAGGTACAATAACATTTTAAATACATTTTGTCAGGTATATGGATCGGAAAGATTTCATAGAAACATAGAAAAATAGGTGCAGGAGTAGGCCATTCAGCCATTCTAGCCAGCACCACCATTTAATATGATCACAGCTGATCATCTAAAATCGGTACCCCGTTCCTGCTTTTTCCCCATATCTCTTGATTCCTTTAGCCCTAAGAGCTAAATCTAACTGAGGGATATGTGCTGGGGAAGGGCCAATGGGACATCCTGGTCGCAAAGGATGAGGTGGGTCAAAGAGCTTCAGTGCTGTATGACCATAATGTCTTTGGAATAACTTCACATATCTTTGCAGTATCCACAGCTGTTTGCAAAGCTGCCAATACGAATGCGATCTGGAATCCTCCTGTACGGAGCACCAGGAACAGGAAAGACATTATTAGCAAGTGTCGTCACCAAAGAAAGTGGAATGAATTTTATTAGTATAAAGGTACAAAAAAAATGTGGTACCACCTTGCGGTGTTGATTACACTACGCTAATTAACAAATTAGCTTTTGTTAGTTAGCATAAACTTTATATATAAACTTTGTTTATTGCTACCGATGTCATTTTTGCAAAATCATTGATCATTCTGAAGAAGGGTTTTGGTCCGAAACGTTGCCTATTTCCTTCGCTCCATAGATGCTTCTGCACCCTCTGAGTTTCTCCAGCACTTTTGTCTACCTTCATTTTTGCAAAACATTTTTGATATTTCAAATGCTTGATAATTTTTGCTGCTCTTACAATGGATTTATAATGTACTAGGTCTTTGCAGAATCCTTATCTATCATTTAATGTTCTTTTAAAATAATGATAATCAAAGATTGATGAATCCCTGAAAATGATGCAATACTGTTATTTACATGCTTTGGCAAAGCATTGATTACAAAGTGTCTGCTGATATTCTGAATTTAATAATTATGTTTAAATCATTAAATAGCCTTGCTATTTCAATGTTCTAAAATTTCCAACATTTATCTCTTCCTCCACTGGCTTCTATTCTACTGGATCCATCCAGCATCTGTAATTTCTCTCCTTCATTGTCCTACTGAGTACTTTCACATCTTCAACTGCAACAGTATATGCTCTGAAGTTTAATCTCTTAGATGCTCTTGCATCTCTCACATTTTCTGCTTTTAAACAAACCCTATTTGTCGGAAGGATCGACTGGGGAATCTTGTAACAAATATCTTTATTTGAGGATGTGCTTTGCAAAAATTGTTTTTAACAGTAAGAGGAAATATTTTCCCAATTTTGAACATCAGCATTGAAGGAAGGACAGTATTTATATAGCAACTTTTGTGACTTTGGGATGTTACAGAACTATCCATAACCGGCAAAAATACTTCTGAATTATTATGGAAAACATGGCAGATAGTTTATACTCGAGAGGATCTCACAAATAGCAAGGAAATAAGATATTTTTTGTTTTGTGATAGTAGACTTGTAAATGTCGACTAGGGCATCAAAGAGTACTTCTCTGCTTTTCTTCACGTTCTGTCATGGAATCTGTTGGATCTGGCTGAAGGAGTAAATAAGGCCACACTTTAATACAGCAGTCTTGGCAATGCAGTGTCTCTCCAATACTTAAGTGTAAGTGTAAATTATATGGTTTAGAATAGGCTTTAATCATAATCATTGAGCCAAGGGTGGCTCTGAACTAGATGTGTTACTGTCCAAGTTAATTTTCTCACCCAGTCTCATTGATTTTGAGGTAATTTCCATAAATAAGCCTTCATGACCGGCAAAGCCACACGCTAAATAGACACTAGCATGGTGTTCTGAAATGCCACTCTGAATTTTTGATATTGTTTCCTCCTATCATCAAGTGAAAATAATCACGGAATTTATATAATTTCACAGACTTAATGCTTTTTTCACAGGGGCCTGAACTGCTGAGCAAATATATTGGTGCAAGCGAACAGGCAGTTCGTGACGTTTTCAGCAGGTATGTTGTAATTGCCCATGTTTGTTGATTAATTCAATTTATGCTTGGTAACAAAGTGATGAATTGATAGTTTTCTTCATGGAAATTATGGCTATATTTCATTTAATGCCTCACTGGTCCAATGGCTGCAGCAACATGGAAAGGGAGAAAAATGTGTATTAATGTAAGAGTTAAATTCAAGAAGTTGCTTTAACATCTGCATCATGATTAGCGTTTGGCCTAGAGTTTTTTCCCTTTAATACAGAGAATCCGCTGCCTATGCGGGGAGTAAAATCTTTGCAACAAAAGTCTGCAAACTAGGGAAAATGCATCAGGAGGGCTTGTTTTGACTAATTGGAGGCATGGGAAGTTGAAGAGCTGAGTTTCTGTCCCAAAACCTTGGCTCCCTTGGAACCCAACCCTGAATGGGAGTAATGACGTGGTCTTGGCTCTGATGCAGCAGCATTCCAATTCCATTCCAAGCAGATGGTGACTTTTCAACGTGATCACATTTGGAAATTCAACATATTTTGTCTAGTGCATTGATGGAATTTACTATATTTCTGATCTTTTGTGCTTGTTCATCAAAAAGTGTTATTTGGATGAATGTTAAATTCCCAGAAGCAGATTAAATGCATAAATTGTCATTAAAAAAAAAAAAGATTATTATCTTCTACAAAAGCACATTCTCCATTTTGATCTCCAGGGCAGAAGCAGCCAAACCTTGTATTTTGTTCTTTGATGAGTTTGATTCCATTGCACCTCGCCGTGGTCATGACAACACTGGGGTGACTGACAGAGTTGTTAATCAACTGCTCACGCAACTGGATGGGGTAGAAGGTCTACAAGGTATTGCAATCTTTGTTGTGATTTGGCAGAAATGTTCAAACTACATGAGATGTTATGCTGCACAATAATATCTGTTTCCTGTGGTTGAGGGCCGCAGAATTGGAGCAATGGAAGAAAATGAGATTAGGGACAGAGGAGAAATGTTCTCTTCCTCGTCACAGTGGCTGTGAAAGTAGTGGAATGCACATTGCTGTGGGCAGTGCTGCTTCTGTACACGAGGAGGTGCTGGTAGACATGATTAATAAACATGTGTCACATGGCTGGTAAATGAAATAATGTTGACCTTTTTTGTGGTATTCGGCATGCCAAAAACATAAAAAAACAAAAAGCAAAAAAAAACCATCACAAAAAATCATTGGGCATGGGTGATTAAAGTAAATTTTAATAATACCTCTCTGATCTGCAACCTCTAGGTCAAATTATTTGAGTAAATAAGTTAGATTAGAACTTCAGTGCTTCACCTAGACTTCATTGATAGCTCACACAATCCTAGAGTGCCATAACAAAGTGGAGTCCTGGGTAATGCTTGCCTCTCAACCAGAATCGTTAAACCAGATTATTTGGTCATTTGCACATTTTCTACCTTGTTTCGATCTTAAATTGGTAGCTGTATTTTTGCATTGCAACAGTGACTTCTCTTTAAAAGTACTTAATTATCTAAAGATTGACACAAAAAGCTGGAGTAAAGGGCCTGTCCCACCTGGGCGATATTTTCAGCGACAGCCTGGAAAGAGGTTGTCGTGTCGTGGTCGGGGCGTGACGCGCGGGGACGCATATACATTAAACATTAATATATGGATATTTAAACATATTAAAATTAATACATTCAAATCAATTGTGCAAATGAAAAGATATCTGGCGAAGTTGTTCAGTTTTATTTATAGATAGAAGTATTGGTCCTGACGTGTTTCTAGTTCCAATCATTGTCTTAAATTTTTCCATGGATGGATTCAGTGAGTGTAGACAGAGGCGCGGGGAAGGGGGCTACCTCTCGCCAATGTCTCCCGTCCCCATTGCCCCCGAGGGGGGGTGTGGGTGGTTCCCTGGTCTGTGTGGACAGGGCGCGCCCCTCCTGCCCATCCCTCCTCCACTCCCCCTACCCTCTCCCCCTTCTGGCCCATTCCCCCCTCTATCCTCCCTTCTCCCGCTCCACTCTTCACCCCGCATCTCCAACTACTTGCCCCTCCCCTCACATCCCCTTCTCTCCCTCTCCCTCCCTTCTCCATTTCCAACCCCTCCCCGCCCCCCCTTTCCTCGGTGCCCCCCATTTTGTGGACCAGCCTGTGACAGCTAGATCCCACCATATACAGCGCCAAAGGTCACATCAATCTGTTTTAAGTAACATTGACTATGGATAACTCAGACTTTGGTAACAACCCCCCAGCCCCCTCGCCTTTGCTTCAAAATGGTGTTAGGGTATTTAGACAGTAGCCAGAGCAGGTGGGTGTACGTACATTGATCACTTTGCCTGTACCCAGTTTGACAAGCCCGCTGCCTCCAAAGGTGCACAGGTTTATAAAATTGGTCCCTAGCGATGTGTGGGATAGTGTGCGGGGGGTCGCTGGTCGTGTAAATACGCTCCTAAAGCTCTTGGTCTAGTTGAGATAAAACACCGAGTCAATCACTGGAACAACTAATCCAGTCAATCACTGGAACAACTAAACTTTATTTTTGATAGAACACCAAATCCCCTTATACGATACCTAAACCACCACGGGTTCGATCCTTATCTCTGCTTTCAACTGGCAAGACCTTCAACCTTGTGCAAGCAGACACTGCCCAAAAGGTCACGCAGTCCCAAGCGCCCTTCCAAAAGATCTACACCGATCTAAATGGGGGCTACCTTTTATTGGTCAACGAACTATGAGGGGCCGAACTACATAGGGGTGGTTACCTTTACAAACCAATCATACATATCAATTATATCAAAGTATTATTGACATGATCCCCATCCCGGAATAGGCAAAGAAGACCCAAACAACGTTTCTACAGTAAACGTTCTGGAAGGAAGTCATTAACTGTGAATAGAGGCTGCAACTCATTTCGCACTGGAATTCAAACAGAAGGTCAGCCAGGGCATCACACCTCTGGGGCCAATCGGAACAAACATCAGGGTAAGGCTGTAGCTTGGTGCAGCGCGACGGAGGATTC